>JAHSVA010000008.1:61132500-61166386 GCA_019915185.1 Eucalyptus camaldulensis | reverse complement strand
CTGTTTTTCCATAGAAAATTCTTATTCAGGCCATTTTTTGGCTGACCAACACCGATAGGTCAAAATCTATTGGGAAACCTGGCTTCCAAAAGCATTAGTTAAGTCCGACCCATCATTTTGGACATCACAGCACCCTGAAGGCCGGCACAACTAGAGAACGAAGATTCCACGACGAAAATTCCCTGTTTTTGCATAGAAAATTCCCTTTCGAGCCAATTTTTTGGCTGACCAACACCGATAGGTCAAAATCTATTGGGAAACATGGCTTCCAAAAGCATTAGTTAAGTCCGACCCATCATTTTGGACATCAGAGCACCCTGAAGGCCCGTAAAAACTAGAGAACGAAGATTCCACGACGAAAATTCCCTATTTTTCCATAGAAAATTCTTTTTCAGGCCATTTTTGGCTAACCAACACCGATAGGTGAAAATCTATTGGGAAACCTGGCTTCCAAAAGCATTAGTTCAGTCCGACCCATCATTTTGGATGCCACAGCACCCTAAAGGCTTGGCGAAACAGGAGAACAAAGATACCACAGAGAAAATTCCTTATTTTTCCATACAAAATTCCCTTTCGGGCCATTTTTAGGCTTAAAAACCCCGAGGGTTGGAAATCTTTAGGGAAACATGGCTTCAAAAAGCGTTAGTTCTGTCCGACACATCGTTTTACAGATGGCGGCACCCTAAAGGGCCAGCCAAACAAGAGAACAACGATTCCACAGAGAAAATTCCATGTGTTTCCATAGAAAATTACCATTCGGGACATTTTTTGGCTGAAAACCCCATTAGCTCGAAATATGTAGGAAAACATGGCTTCCAAAAGCATTAGTTAAGTCCGACCCATCATTTTGGACATCACAGCACCCTGGAGGCATGGCAAAACTAGAGAACGAAGATTCCACGACGAAAATTCCCTGTTTTCCATAGAAAATTACCATTCGGTGCTTTTTTTGCATGATAAACCCCAACAGTTTGAAATATGGTGGGAAACATGACTTCCAAAAGCATTAGTTTAGTATGACCCATCATTTTGAACATCACAGCACCCTGAAGCCTCGGCGAAACAAGAGAACGAAGATTCCACAGTGAAAATTCTATGTTTTTTCATAGAAAATTCCATTTCGGGCCATTTATTGGCTGACAAACCCCGACAGTTCGAAATCCGTTCGGAAACATAGCTTCCAAAAGCATTACTTAAGTCCGACCCATCATTTTGGACATCATAGCACCCTGAAGGCCCGGCACAACTAGAGAACGAGGATTCCACGACGAAAATTCCCTGTTTTTGCATAGAAAATTCCCTTTCGAGCCATTTTTTGGCTGACCAACACCGATAGGTCAAAATTTATTGGGAAACATGGCTTCCAAAAGCATTAGTTAAGTCCGTCCCATCATTTTGGACATCAGAGCACCCTGAAGACCCGGAAAAACTAGAGAACGAAGATTCCACGACGAAAATTCCCTGTTTTTCCATAGAAAATTCTTTTTCGGGCCATTTTTTGGCTGACCAAAATCGATAGGTCAAAATCTATTGGGAAACCTGGCTTCCAAAAGCATTAGTTAAGTCCGACCCATCATTTTGGACATCAGAGCCCTCTGAAGGCCCGTAAAAACTAGAGAACGAAGATTCCACGACGAAAATTCCCTGTTTTTCCATAGACAATTCTTTTTCGGGCCATTTTTTGGCTAACCAACACCGATAGGTCAAAATCTATTGGGAAACCTGGCTTCCAAACGCTTTAGTTCAGTCCGACCCATCATTTTGGATGTCACAGCACCCTAAAGGCTTGGCGAAACAGGAGAACAAAGATACCACAGAGAAAATTCCTTATTTTTCCATACAAAATTCTCTTTCGGGCCATTTTTAGGCTTAAAAATCCCGAGGGTTGGAAATCTGTAGGGAAACATGGCTTCAAAAAGCGTTAGTTCTGTCCGACACATCGTTTTACAGATGGCGGCACCCTAAAGGGCCAGCCAAGCAAGAGAACAACGATTCCACAGAGAATATTCCATGAGTTTCCATAGAAAATTACCATTCGGGACATTTTTTGGCTGAAAACCCCATTAGTTCGAAATATGTAGGAAAACATGGCTTCCAAAAGCATTATTTAAGTCCGACCCATCATTTTGGACATCACAGCACCCTGGAGGCATGGCAAAACTAGAGAACGAAGATTCCACGACGAAAATTCCCTGTTTTTCCATAGAAAATTACCATTCGGGGCTTTTTTTGCATGATAAACCCCAATAGTTTGAAATATGGTGGGAAACATGACTTCCAAAAGCATTAGTTTAGTATGACCCATCATTTTGAACATCACAGCACCCTGAAGCCCCGGCGAAACAAGAGAACGAAGATTCCACAGTGAAAATTCCATGTTTTTTCATAGAAAATTCCATTTCGAGCCATTTATTGGCTGACAAACCCCGACAGTTCGAAATCTATTCGGAAACATAGCTTCCAAAAGCATTAGTTAAGTCCGACCATCATTTTGGACATCACAGCACCCTGAAGGCCCGGCACAACTAGAGAACGAAGATTCCACGATGAAAATTCCCTGTTTTTGCATAGAAAATTCCCTTTCGAGCCATTTTTTGGCTGACCAACACCGATAGGTCAAAATCTATTGGGAAACATGGCTTCCAAAAGCATTAGTTAAGTCCGACCCATCATTTTGGACATCAGAGCACCCTGAAGGCCCGCAAAAACTAGAGAACGAAGATTCCACGACGAAAATTCCCTGTTTTTCCATAGAAAATTCTTTTTCGGGCCATTTTTTGGCTCACCAACACCGATAGGTCAAAATCTATTGGGAAACCTGGCTTCCAAAAGCACTAGTTCAGTCCGACCCATCATTTTGGATGTCACAGCACCCTAAAGGCTTGGCGAAACAGGAGAACAAAGATACCACAGAGAAAATTCCTTTTTTTTCCATACAAAATTCCCTTTCGGGCCATTTTTAGGCTTAAAAACCCCGAGGGTTGGAAATCTGTAGGGAAACATGGCTTCAAAAAGCGTTAGTTCTGTCCGACACATTGTTTTACAGATGGCGGCACCCTAAAGGGCCAGCCAAACAAGAGAACAACGATTCCACAGAGAAAATTCCATGTGTTTCCATAGAAAATTACCATTCGGGACATTTTTTGGCTGAAAACACCATTAGTTCGAAATATGTAGGAAAACATGTCTTCCAAAAGAATTAGTTAAGTCCGACCCATCATTTTGGACGTCACAGCACCCTGGAGGCCTGGCAAAACTAGAGAACGAAGATTCCACGACGAAAATTCCCTGTTTTTCCATAGAAAATTACCATTCGGTGCTTTTTTTGCATGATAAACCCCAACAGTTTGAAATATGGTGGGAAACATGACTTCCAAAAGCATTAGTTTAGTATGACCCATCATTTTGAACATCACAGCACCTTGAAGCCCCGGCGAAACAAGAGAACGAAGATTCCACAGTGAAAATTCTATGTTTTTTCATAGAAAATTCCATTTCGGGCCATTTATTGGCTGACAAACCCCGACAGTTCGAAATCTGTTCGGAAACATAGCTTCCAAAAGCATTAGTTAAGTCCGACCCATCATTTTGGACATCACAGCACCCTGAAGGCCCGGTACAACTAGAGAACGAAGATTCCACGACGAAAATTCCCTGTTTTTGCATAGAAAATTCCCTTTCGGGCCATTTTTTGGCTGACCAACACCGATAGGTCAAAATCTATTGGGAAACATGGCTTCCAAAAGCATTAGTTAAGTCGGACCCATCATTTTGGACATCAGAGCACCCTGAAGGCCCGGAAAAACTAGAGAACGAAGATTCCACGACGAAAATTCCCTATTTTTCCATAGAAAATTCTTTTTCGGGCCATTTTTTGGCTCACCAACACCGATACGTCAAAATCTATTGGGAAACCTGGCTTCCAAAAGCATTAGTTAAGTCCGACCCATCATTTTGGACATCACAGCACCCTGAAGGCTTGGCGAAACAGGAGAACAAAGATACCACAGAGAAAATTCCCTATTTTTCCATACAAAATTCGCTTTCGGGCCATTTTTAAGCTTAAAAACCCCGAGAGTTGGAAATCTGTAGGGAAACATGGCTTCAAAAAGCGTTAGTTTCGTCCGACCCATCATTTTACGGATGGCAGCACCCTAGAGGGCCAGCCAAACAAGAGAACAACGATTCCACAGAGAAAATTCCATGAGTTTCCATATAAAATGACCATTCGGGACATTTTTTGGCTAAAAACCCCATTAGTTCGAAATATGTAGGAAAACATGGCTTCTAAATGCATTAGTTAAGTCCGACCTATCATTTTGGACATCACAGCACCCTAGAGGCCTGGCAAAACTAGAGAACGAAGATTCGACGACGAAAATTCCCTGTTTTTCCATAGAAAATTCCATTTCGGCCATTTTTTGGCTGACAAACCCCGATAGGTCAAAATCTGTTGGGAAACATGGCTTCCAAAAGCATTAGTTCGGTCCGACCCATCATTTTGGACATCACAGCACCCTAAAGGCCTGGCGAAACAGGAGAACAAAGATACCACAGAGAAAATTCCTTATTTTTCAATACAAAATGCCCTTTCAGGCCATTTTTAGGCTTAAAAACCCCGAGAGTTGAAAATCTGAAGGGAAACATGGCTTCAAAAAGCGTTAGTTCCGTCCAACCCATCATTTTCCAAATGGCAAAACCCTAGAGGGCTAGCCAAACAAGAGAACAAAGATTCCACAAAGAAAATTCCCTGTTTTTCCATAGAAAATTACCATTCGGGGCTGTTTTTGGATGATAAACCCCAACAGTTTGAAATCTGGTGCGAGACATGACTTCCAAAAGCATTAGTTTAGTATGACCCATCATTTTGGACATCACAGCACCCTGAAGCCCCCGCGAAACAAGAGAACGAAGATTCCACAGTGAAAATTCCATGTTTTTCCATAGAAAATTCCCTTTCAGGCCATTTATTGGCTGACAAACCCCGACAATTCGAAATCTGTTCGGAAACATAGCTTCCAAAAGCATTAGTTAAGTCCGACCCATCATTTTGGACATCATAGCACCCTGAAGGCCCGGCAAAACTAGAGAACGAATATTCCACGACGAAAATTCCCTGTTTTTCCATAGAAAATTCTTTTTCGGGCCATTTTTTTGCTAACCAACACCGATAAGTCAAAATCTATTGGGAAACATGGCTTCCAAAAGCATTAGTTCAGTCCGACCCATCATTTTGGACATCACAGCACCCTAAAGGCTTGGCAAAACAAGAGAACAAAGATACCACAGAGAAAATTCCTTATTTTTCCATACAGAATTCCCTTTCGGGCCATTTTTAGGCTTAAAAACCCCGAGAGTTGGAAATCTGTAGGGAAACATGGCTTCAAAAAGCGTTACTTTCGTCTGACCCATCATTTTACAGATGGCAGCACCCTAGAGGGCCAGCCAAGCAAGAGAACAACGATTCCACAGAGAAAATTCCATATGTTTCCATAGAAAATTACCATTGGGGACATTTTTTGGCTGAAAACCCCATTAGTTTGAAATATGTAGGAAAACATGGCTTCCAAAAGCATTAGTTAAGTCCGACCCATCATTTTAGACATCATAGCACCCTGGAGGCCTAGCAAAACTAGAGAACGAAGATTCCCGACGAAAATTCCCTGTTTTTCCATTGAAAATTCCCTTTCGGGCCATTTTTTGGCTGACCAACACCGATAGGTCAAAATCGTTTGGGAAACATGGCTTCCAAAAGCATTAGTTCAGTCCAACCCATCATTTTGGACATCACAGCACCCTGAAGGCTTGGCGAAACAAGAGAACAAACATACCACAGAGAAAATTCCTTATTTTTCCATACAAAATTCCCTTTCAGGCCATTTTTAGGCTTAAAAACCCTGAGAGTTGGAAATCTGTGGGGAAACATTGCTTCAAAAAGCGTTAGTTTCGTCTGACCCATCATTTTACAGATGGCAGCACCCTAGAAGGCTAGCCAAACAAGAGAACAACGATTCCACAGAGAAAATTCCTTGTGTTTCCATAGAAAATTACCATTCAGGACATTTTTTGGCTGAAAACCCCATTAGTTAGAAATATGTAGGAAAACATGGCTTCCAAAAGCATTAGTTAAGTCCGACCCATCATTTTGGACATCACAGCACCCTGAAGGCCCGGCAAAACTAGAGAACGAAGATTCCACGACGAAAATTCCCTGTTTTTCCATAGAAAATTCCCTTTCGGGCCATTTTTTCGCTGACCAGCACCGATAGGTCAAAATCTATTGGTAAACATGGCTTCCAAAAGCATTAGTTCAGTCCGACCCATCATTTTGGACATCACAGCACCCTGGAGGCCTGGCAAAACTAGAGAACGAAGATTCCACGACGAAAATTCCTTGTTTTTCCATATAAAATTCCTTTTCGGGCCATTTTTTTGCTGACAAACCTCGATAGGTCAAAATCTGTTGGGAAACATGTGACACCCCTCGACGGCCCCCGATCCGATTTGGGTCACCACAGTTTACTTACCACTTAATTTCTTAATAACATGTCATTCTGATACCATTTCAATTGTAGCAGGTCCATACAACTTGGGGGTTTACATTTTTTTTTATTCGATCGGACCCTTACGCAATTTATATGCGGAAGCTCATCCAACAACTCCCTTCCTTATATGCAAAAACAATGCACACCTACTAAACATTTATAGGTAAAAGCCGTACACTTTTTATTTACTTAAATCAGATGGACATCGTTCATGGGTACATCAAAATGCCATAGTCTTCTATATTCGGCTACACTCCAAAAGATGACCGATGTTTCCTCAAACAGTCATACACTTTAAGTCCATCGATCAGTGTTGGCATCCAAAAGCTCCTTTCCTTGCTATCCTCCTCCTCACGGTCACATCCAACCGTTCAAACCATCTACTAATTTGAAATGTTGGTCCCCAAAAGGGGTGAGTACAACCACTCAGCAGGTAAAGGAATCCAATAACAACTCGATGCATCATACAAATCATACATGCATTGCAGGCGTAACTTACCTTGCAGCCATGCGTAATACTATCATGCATCATCATGCGTTATCATCATGCATATCATATCATCATATGTCATCATCATAATCATCGTCATGGCATCATTATATCATACATGTCACCCTTATCATGACATCGTCACATCACACATTATCATCGTCATCGTGCATATCATCATGCATATCATGCCATGGGTGATCATCATATCACATCACATATCATCATCATCATCATCATCATCATCATCATGCATATCATGCCATGGGTGATCATCTTATCACATCACATATCATCACCATCATCATCATGCATATCATCATGCATATCATACCATGGGTGATCATCATATCACATCACATATCATCATCATCATCATCATCATCATGCATATCATCATGCATATCATGCCATGGGTGATCATCATATCACATCACATATCATGCATATCATCATGCATATCATACCATGGGTGATCATCATATCATATCACATATCATCACCATCATCATGCATATCATCATGCATATCATACCATATCATGCCATGAGTTAATTTTCATCTTTATCTTTAAATTTGATCACCACATCACCCTTCCTCGATTCATCAATTTCATCCCATATTTTACACTCGCATCCCATGCGAGAAAAACCTCCGGGCATGTATCCAAGATACAACCGGGCATCCGGCCCCCCACATTCTGGGCATCTCGCATCCCAACTAGCATCACGAGGAGCCTCCGGGCATGTATCCAAGATACAACCGGACTTCTGGCCTTTACCCTTCTAGCCAGGCATCTCGCACCCAAATCCTGGCATCGCGAGGCATTCCCTTCGGGCAGAAACCTCTGACAGGGCTTCCGGAAATATGTACCGACATACCACCAGGCCTCCCCTGGAATTACGTACCGTATACCACCGGGCATCCCGAAACTCCCGGGGAATCTCTGGAATTACGCCACTAGGCCACCGAACATCATCAGCCACCACAACCATCTCCTCATTTAACATTATCCACATTTACCATTTCTTTATCTCAATTTAACATGGCAATTGGCATGGCATCAAACAAATCACACTTGCATTTCAATTCACATGTCATACACATGCCAAAGCTCCATCACATATGCATTTCAATTCAATACATGTACAAGGACCATGTCATAGGCATATCAAGACTTTATCAAATATACATCTCAATCAAATACATGTGCAAAGACCTCATCACACATATGCCACCCAAATACAATTGAATCCATGGCCAAATAAAAATCCATTTTATTATATTATTATATTATTATATTATTATATTATTAATTAATTAATTAATTAATTTTATTATTTAACATCAATAAATTCCCAAAAATCCAAGAGGTATTTAACAAACCCATAGGATGATATTTACTTGCAAAATTCGTGGCCAATTTAAATTTTTACCAAATTCCACAATTTTCCCATAACATCCTATGATTCTCGGATTTAAACCAAATGCACAGTTTCCGAATAAATTCAATTAAAATATCCATTCGGCCTCCAAAAATTACGAAATTTTACAGGGTGATAGCCAAGACATTTTCGTACCATTTTCATGAAGAACTCCACGTAGAATTCTTTTTAGATTAATTTATACAGTCTCACGAAGATTCTGGAACCCTTACCGCCTCGTCCAGAATGCATATCTCCGAATTACTAAGATTTCACCCGTCTATTCTCTTTCGTTTCCTCTGAAATTTAGATATGTTATGTATCAAGGTGTCCTTTACAAGTTTCATGAAAAGATCTAGGCCAAATAACCAAAATATGATCACCATTTAAGTCCATAAAGTCTCGGGTGTCTCGGTACACTTCACCAGAATCAATCATCTCCAAGATCTAGCCGATTAACTAGGCTACACTCCTTAATTTCTCTTTAAATTTGATTATGTTGTAGTTTAGGATGTTACCTACAACTTTCAAGAAGACATCGAAGTCAGATTTCCAACAGAAATCAACATGCAACCAAGAATCCAACAAGAAGTCAGTGAAAACATCACAGATCTGGGGTCTCCGTAAGATGAAGCTTTAACCCCTTAAATCTCCATCATTTTCCACGAAATTTCAGTATGTTGTAGTTAAAGATGTTAGATACAACTATCATGAAGATATCACAGCCAAAATCGAACTCTAAACATGCATACAAGCTCTCACAACATTCTGACTCAAACAGTTCATACGAAAATATTCCAGATCTAGCATCTCCGTAGGATAAGGGTTTGACACCCAAAATCTCCATCATTTTCCACGAAATTTCAGTATGTTATAGTTCAAGATGTTAGCTACAACTTTCATGAAGACATCGGAGCCAAAATCGGACTCTAAACACACATTCAAGCTCAAACAAATTTCTGACTCCAAACAGTTCATGCGAAAACAATGGTGCAAGAGTAGAAAGTGGATTCCCAACTTGCCTCTAGACCTCACGAACGGCGGCACACCGGCGACGGTTCCTTCTCCTCCTCTCTCGGCTTCCTCTCTCTCTCTCCCTCACTTGGCCGAACAAGCCACTCTCTCTCTCTCCCTCTCTCTCTTTCCTTTTTGGATGCTTTTATATTGCATGTGGCCGCCCAAGATGGCCAATGGGGGCAGCCACACCTTGCACAGCCTCCACGCCACTTGTCACAACACATGCATGGGCTTGGGCCTTCTTTTTGGGCCTGTCTTGGGCCAGCAAATGGGCTGGTTGAATTCCCTCTTGTGGGCTTCCATTTGGGCCGGCCATTTGGCCCACTAAACTTAGACCAATGGGTCTAAGGCCCATTCCAAAAATTAACCCTTTTTCCCCTCTTTTTTTTTTTTGAAATTCTTTTATAAATATTCTTGAATTCCAAATTTTCACCTTGGCCAAACTCTTGGGATATATTTTAATTATTGAAATTTACATCATATGGACAAGCATTAATCTATTAAAATTAAATTTCCACAATCATAAGCATAAATCATCTAATTAAAACACTAATGGCTAAAACATAAGCCATGGAAATTCTATCACCTAATTAAAGAATTTAACACACCTTATGGCTTGGCTTTGAATTTTGGGATGCCACAAAACATGGCTTCCAAAAGCATTAGTTAAGTCCGACCCATCATTTTCGACATCACAGCACCCTGAAGGCCCGGCAACACTAGAGAACGAAGATTTCACGACGAAAATTCCCTGTTTTTCCATAGAAAATTCCCTTTTGGACCATTTTTTGGCTGACCAACACCGATAGGTCAAAATCTATTGGGAAACATGGCTTCCAAATGCATTAGTTCAGTCCGACCCATCATTTTGGACATCACAGCACCCTGAAGGCTTGGCGAAACAGGAGAACAAAGATACCACTCAGAAAATTCCTTATTTTTCCATACAAAATTCCCTTTCGGGACATTTTTAGGCTTAAAAACCCCGAGAGTTGAAAATCTGTAAGGAAACATTGCTTCAAAAAGCGTTAGTTCCGTCCGACCCATCATTTTCCAGATGGCAGCACCCTAGAGGGCCAGCCAAACAAGTCAACAAAGATTCCACAGAGAAAATTCCCTGTTTTTCCATAGAAAATTACCATTCGGGACATTTTTTGGCTGAAAACCCCATTAGTTCGAAATATGTTGGAAAACATGGCTTCCAAAAGCATTAGTTCAGTCCGACCCATCATTTTAGACATCACAGCACCCCGAAGGCCCCGTGAAACAAGAGAACGAAGATTCCACAAAGAAAATTCCCTGTTTTTCCATAGAAAATTACCATTCGGGGCTTTTTTTGGATGATAAACCCCAACAGTTGGAAATATGGTGGGAAACATGACTTCCAAAAGCATTAGTTTAGTATGACCCATCATTTTGGACATCACAGTACCCTGAAGCCCCGGCGAAACAAGAGAACGAAGATTCCACAGTGAAAATTCCATGTTTTTCCATAGAAAATTCCCTTTCGGGCCATTTATTGGCTGACAAACCCCGACAGTTCGAAATTTGTTCGGAAACATAGCTTCCAAAAGCATTAGTTAAGTCCGACCCATCATGTTGGTCATCACAGCACCCTGAAGGCCCGGCAAAACTAGCGAACGAAGGTTCCACAACGAAAATTCCCTGTTTTTCCATAGAAAATTCCCTTTCGGGCCATTTTTTGGCTGACAAACCCCGATAGGTCAAAATCTGTTGGGAAACATGGCTTCCAAAAGCATTAGTTTAGTCCGACACATCATTTTGGACATCACAGCACCCTAAAGGCCTGGCGAAATAGAAGAACAACCATAGCACAGAGAAAATTACTTATTTTTCAATACAAAATTCCCTTCCGAGCCATTTTTAGGCTTAAAAACCCCGAGAGTTGAAAATCTGTACGGAAACATGGCTTCAAAAAGCATTAGTTCCGTCCGACCCATCATTTTCCAGATGGCAACACCCTAGAGGGCCAGCCAAACAAGAGAACAAAGATTCCACAGATAAAATTCCCTGTTTTTCCATAGAAAATTACCATTCTGGACATTTTTTGGCTGAAAACCCCATTAGTTCGAAATATGTTGGAAAACATGGCTTCCAAAAGCATTAGTTCAGTCCGACCCATCATTTTGGACATCACAGCACCCCGAAGGCCCCGTGAAACAAGAGAACGAAGATTCCACAAAGAAAATTCACTGTTTTTACTTAGAAAATTACCATTCGGGGCTTTTTTTGGATGATAAACCCCAACAGTTTGAAATATGGTGGGAAACATGACTTCCAAAAGCATTAGTTTAGTATGACCCATCATTTTGGACATCACAGCAGCCTGAAGCCCCGACGAAACAAGAGAACGAAGATTCCACAGTGAAAATTCAATGTTTTTCCATAGAAAATTCCCTTTCGAGCCATTTATTGGCTGACAAACCCCGACAGTTCGAAGTTTGTTCGGAAACATAGCTTCCAAAAGCATTAGTTAAGTCCGACCCATCATTTTGGACATCACAGCACCCTGAAGGCCCGGCAAAACTAGAGAACGAAGATTCCACGACGAAAATTCCCTGTTTTTCCATAGAAAATTCCCTTTGGGGCCATTTTTTGGCTGACAAACCCCGATAGGTCAAAATC
This sequence comes from Eucalyptus camaldulensis, assembly GCA_019915185.1. Classification (NCBI taxonomy): domain Eukaryota; kingdom Viridiplantae; phylum Streptophyta; class Magnoliopsida; order Myrtales; family Myrtaceae; genus Eucalyptus; species Eucalyptus camaldulensis. The sequence goes on along the minus strand of JAHSVA010000008.1, from coordinate 61,154,264 downwards.
TGTTGGGAAACATGGCTTCCAAAAGCATTAGTTCAGTCCGACCCATCATTTTGAACATCACAGCACCCTAAAGGCCTGGCGAAACAGGAGAACAAAGATACCACAGAGAAAATTACTTATTTTTTAATACAAAATTCCCTTTCGGGCCATTTTTAGGCATAAAAACCCCGAGAGTTGAAAATCTGTAGGGAAATATGGCTTCAAAAAGCGTTAGGTCCGTCCTACCCATCATTTTCCAGATCGCAGCACCCTACAGGGCCAGCCAAACAACAGAATAAAGATTCCACAGAGAAAATTCCCTGTTTTTCCATAGAAAATTACCATTCGGGACATTTTTTGGCTGCAAACCCCATTAGTTCGAAATATGTTGGAAAACATGGCTTCCAAAAGCATTAGTTCAGTCCGACCCATCATTTTGCACATCACAGCACCCCGAGGGCCCCGTGAAACAAGAGAACGAAGATTCCACAAAGAAAATTCCTTGTTTTTCCATAGAAAATTACCATTCGGGGCTTTTTTTGGATGATAAACCCCAACAGTTTCAAATATGGAGGGAAACATGACTTCCAAAAGCATTAGTTTAGTATGACCCATCATTTTGGACATCACAGCACCCTGAAGCGCCGGCGAAACAAGAGAACAAAGATTCCACAGTGAAAATTCAATGTTTTTCCATAGAAAATTCCCTTTCGAGCCATTTATTGGCTGACAAACCCCGACAGTTCGAAATCTGTTCGGAAACATAGCTTCCAAAAGCATTAGTTAAGTCCGACCCATCATTTTGGACATCACAGCACCCTAAAGGCCCGGCAAAACTAGAGAACGAAGATTCAACGACGAAAATTCCCTATTTTTCCATAGAAAATTCCCTTTCGGGCCAGTTTTTGGCTGACTAGCACCGATAGGTCAAAATCTTTTGGGAAACATGGCTTCCAAATGCATTAGTTCAGTCCGACCCATCATTTTGGACATCACAGCACCCTGAAGGCCCGGCAAAACTAGAGAACGAAGGTTCCACGACGAAAATTCCCTGTTTTTTCAAATAAAATTCCCTTTCGGGCCATTTTTTGGTTGACAAACCCCGATAGGTCAAAATCTGTTGAGAAACATGGCTTCAAAAGCATTAGTTCAGTCCGACCCATCATTTTGGACATCACAGCACCCTCTAGGCCTAGCGAAACAGGAGAAAAAGATACCACAGAGAAAATTACTTATTTTTCAATACAAAATTCCCTTCCGGGCCATTTTTAGGCTTAAAAACCCCGAGAGTTGAAAATCTGTACGGAAACATGGCTTCAAAAAGCGTTACTTCCGTCCGACCCATCATTTTCCAAATGGCAGCACCCTAGAGGGCCAGCCAAACAACAGAACAAAGATTCCACTGAGAAAATTCCCTGTTTTTCCATAGAAAATTACCATTCGGGACATTTTTTGGCTGAAAACCCCATTAGTTCGAAATATGGAGGAAAATATGGCTTCCAAATGCATCAGTTAAGTCCGACCCATCATTTTGGACATCACAGCACCCTGAAGGCCCGGCAAAACTAGAGAACGAAGGTTCCACGACGAGAATTCCCTGTTTCTCCATAGAAAATTCCCTTTCGAGCCATTTTTTGGCTGACAAACCCCGATAGGTCAAAATCTGTTGAGAAACATGGCTTCAAAAGCATTAGTTCAGTCCGACCCATCATTTTAGACATCACAGCACCCTCAAGGCCTGGCGAAACAGGAGAAAAAGATACCACATAGAAAGTTACTTATTTTTCCATACAAAATTCCCTTTCGGGCCATTTTTAGGCTTAAAAACCCCGAGAGTTGAAAATCTGTAGGGAAACATGGCTTCAAAAAGCGTTAGTTCCGTCCGACCCATCATTTTCCGGATGGCAGCACCCTAGAGGGCCAGCCAAACAAGAGAACAAAGATTCCACAGAGAAAATTCCCTGTTTTTCCATAGAAAATTACCATTCGGGACAGTTTTTGGCTGAAAACCCCATCAGTTTGAAATATGTTGGAAAACATGCCTTCCAAATGCACTAGTTCAGTCCGGCCCATCATTTTGGACATCACAGCACCCCGAAGGCGTCGTGAAAGAAGAGAACCAAGATTCCACAAAGAAAATTCCCTGTTTTTCCATAGAAAATTACGATTCGGGGCTTTTTTTGGATGATAAACCCAACAGTTTGAAATATGGTGGGAAACATGACTTCCGAAAGCATTAGTTTAGTATGACCCATCATTTTGGACATCACAGCACCCTGATGCCCCTGCGAAACAAGAGAACGAATATTCCACAGTGAAAATTCCATGTTTTTCCATAGAAAATTCCCTTCTCGGCCATTTATTACCTGACAAACCCCGACAGTTCGAAATCTGTTCGGACACATAGCTTCCAAAAGCATTAGTTATGTCCGACCCATCATTTTGGACGTCACAGCACCCTGAAGGCCCGGCAAAACTAGAGAACGAAGATTCCACGACGAAAATTCCCTGTTTTTCCATAGAAAATTCCCTTTTGGGCCATTTTTTAGCTGACAAACCCCGATAGGTCAAAATCTATTGGGAAACATGGCTTCCAAAAGCATTATGTCAGTCCGACCCATCATTTTGGACATCACAGCACCCTAAAGGCCTGGCGAAACAAGAGAACAAAGATACCACAGAGAAAATTACTTATTTTTCAATACAAAATTTCCTTTTGGGCCATTTTTAGGCTTAAAAACCCCGAGAGTTGAAAATCTGTTGGGAAACATGGCTTCAAGTAGCGTTAGTTCCATCCGACCCATCATTTTCCAAATGGCAGCACCATAGAGGGCCAGCCAAACAAGAGAACAAAGATTCCACAGAGAAAATTCCCTATTTTTCCATAGAAAATTACCATTCGGGACATTTTTTGGTTGAAAACCCCATTAGTTCGAAATATGTAGGAAAACATGGCTTCCAAAAGAATTAGTTAAGTCCGACCCATCATTTTAGATATCACAGCACCCTGGAGGTCTGGAAAAACTAAAGAATGAAGATTCCACCAGGAAAATTCCCTGTTTTTCCATAGAAAATTCCCTTTCGGGCCATTTTTTGGCTGACAAACTCCGATAGGTCAAAATCTGTTGGAAAACATGGCTTCCAAAAGCATTATGTCAGTCCGACCCATCATTTTGGACATCACAGCACCCTCAAGGCCTGGCGAAACAGGAGAAAAAGATACCACAGAGAAAGTTACTTATTTTTCAATACAAAATTCCCTTCCGTGCCATTTTTAGGCTTAAAAACCCCGAGAGTTGAAAATCTGTAGGGAAACATGGCTTCAAAAAGCGTTAGTTCCGTCCGACCCATCATTTTCCGGATGGCAGCACCCTAGAGGGCCAGCCAAACAAGAGAACAAACATTCCACAGAGAAAATTCCCTGTTTTTCCATAGAAAATTACCATTCGGGACATTTTTTGGCTGAAAACCCCATTAGTTCGAAATATGTTGAAAAACATGGCTTCCAAAAGCATTAGTTCAGTCCAACCCATCATTTTGGACATCACAGCACCCCGAAGGCCCCGTGAAACAAGAGAACGAAGATTCCACAAAGAAAATTCATTGTTTTTCCATAGAAAATTACCATTCAGGACTTTATTTGGACGATAAACCCCAACAGTTTGAAATATGGTGGGAAACCTGACTTCCAAAAGCATTAGTTTAGTATGACCCATTATTTTGGACATCACAGCACCCTGAAGCCCCGGCGAAACAAGAGAACGAAGATTCCACAGTGAAAATTCCATGTTTTTTTATAGAAAATTCTCTTTCGGGCCATTTATTGGCTGACAAACCCCGACCGTTCGAAATCTGTTCAGAAACATTGCCTCCAAAAGCATTCGTTAAGTCCGACCCATCATTTTGGACATCACAGCACCCTGAAGGCCCGGAAAAACTAGAGAACGAAGATTCCACGACGAAAATTCCCTGTTTTTCCATAGAAAATTCCCTTTCGAGCCATATTTTGGCTGACCAACACCGATAGGTTAAAATCTATTGGAAACATGGCTTCCAAAAGCATTAGTTCTGTCCAACCCATCATTTTCGACATCACAGCACCCTAACTTACAAACCCCGAGGATTGAAAATCTGTAGGGAAACATGGCTTCAAAAAGCGTTACTTCTGTCCGACCCATCATTTTATAGATGGCAGCACCCTAGAGGGCCAGCCAAACAAGAGAACAACGATTCCACAGAGAAAATTCCATGTTTTTCCATTGAAAATTACCATTCGGGACATTTTTTGGCTGAAGACCCCATTACTTCGAAATGTGTTCGAAAACATGGCTTCAAAAAGCATTAGTTAAGTCCGACCCATTATTTTAGACATCACAGCACCCTCAAGGCCTGGCGAAACAGGAGAAAAAGATACCATAGAGAAAATTACTTATTTTTCAATACAAAATTCCCTTCCGGGCTATTTTTAGGCTTAAAAACCCCAAGAGTTGAAAATCTGTAGGGAAACATGGCTTCAAAAAGCGTTAGTTCCGTCCGACCCATCATTTTCCGGATGGCAGCACCCTAGAGGGCCAGCCAAACAAGAGAACAAACATTCCACAGAGAAAATTCCCTGTTTTTCCATAGAAAATTACCATTCGGGACAGTTTTTGGCTGAAAACCCCATCAGTTCGAAATATGTTGGAAAACATGCCTTCCAAATGCACTAGTTCAGTCCGACCCATCATTTTGGACATCACAGCACCCCGAAGGCGTCGTGAAAGAAGAGAACCAAGATTCCACAAAGAAAATTCCCTGTTTTTCCATAGAAAATTACGATTCGGGGCTTTTTTTGGATGATAAACCCAACAGTTTGAAATATGGTGGGAAACATGACTTCCGAAAGCATTAGTTTAGTATGACCCATCATTTTGGACATCACAGCACCCTGATGCCCCTGCGAAACAAGAGAACAACGATTCCACAGAGAAAATTCCATGTTTTTCCATACAAAATTACCATTCGGGACATTTTTTGGCTGAAGACCCCATTAGTTCGAAATATGTTGGAAAACATGACTTCCAAAAGCATTAGTTCAGTCCGACCCATCATTTTTGACATCACAGCACCCCGAAGGCCCCGTGAAACAAGAGAACGAAGATTCCACGACGAAAATTCCCTGTTTTTCCATAGAAAATTACCATTCGGGGCTTTTTTTGGATGATAAACCCCAACAGTTTGAAATCTGGTGGGAAACATGACTTCCAAAAGCATTAGTTTAGTATGACCCATCATTTTGGACATCACGGCACCCTGAAGACCCGGCGAAACAAGAGAACGAAGATTCCACAGTGAAAATTCCATATTTTTCCATAGAAAATTCCCTTTCGGGCCATTTATTGACTGACAAACCCCGACAGTTTGAAATTTGTTGGGAAACATAGCATCCAAAAGCATTAGTTAAGTCTGACCCATCATTTTGGACATCACAGCACCCTGAAGGCCCGGCAAAACTAGAGAACGAAGATTCCACGACGAAAATTCCCTTTTTTTCCATAGAAAATTCCCTTTCGGGCCATATTTTGGCTGACCAACACCGATAGGTTAAAATCTATTGGGAAACATGACTTCCAAAAGCATTAGTTCAGTCCTACCCATCATTTTGGACATCACAGCACCCTGAAAGCTTGGCGAAACAGGAGAACAATGATATCACAGAGAAAATTCCTTATTTTTCCATACAAAATTCCCTTTCGGGCCATTTTTAGGCTTAAAAACCCTGAGAGCTGGAAATCTATAGGGAAACATGGCTTCAAAAAGCGTTAGTTCCGTCCGACCCATCATTTTACAGATGGCCGCACCCTAGAGGGCCAGCCAGACAAGAGAACAACGATTCCACAGAGAAAATTCCATGTTTTTCCATACAAAATTACCATTCTTGACGTTTTTTGGCTGAAAACCCCATTAGTTCGAAATATATAGGAAAACATGGCTTCCAAAAGCATTAGTTAAGTGCGACCCATCATTTTGGACATCACAGCACCCTGAAGCCCTGGCAAAACTAGAGAACGAAGATTCCACGACGAAAATTCCCTGTTTTTCCATAGAAAATTCCCTTTCGGGCCATATTTTCGGTGACCAACACCGATAGGTTAAAATCTATTGGGAAAAATGGCTTCCAAAAGCATTAGTTCAGTCCTACCCATCATTTTGGACATCACAGCACCCTGAAGGCTTGGCAAAACAGGAGAACAATGATACCACAGAGAAAATTCCTTATTTTTCAAAACAAAATTCCCTTTCGGGCCATTTTTAGGCTTAAAAACCAAGAAAGTCGGAAATCTGTAGGGAAACATGGCTTCAAAAAGCGTTAGTTCCGTCCGACCCATCATTTTACAGATGGCAGCACCCTAGAGGGCCAGCCAAACAAGAGAAGAACGATTCCATAGAGAAAATTCCATGTTTTTCCATAGAAAATTACCATTCGGGACGTTTTTTTTGCTGAAAACCCCATTAGTTCGAAATATGTTGGAAAACATGGCTTCCAAAAGCATTAGTTAAGTCCGACCCATCATTTTGGACATCACAGCACCCTGAAGGCCTGGCAAAACTAGAGAACGAAGATTCCACGATGAAAATTCCATGTTTTTCCATAGAAAATTCCCTTTCGGGCCATTTTTTGGCTGACAAACCCCGATATGTCAAAATCTGTTGGGAAACATGGCTTCCAAAAGCATTAGTTCAGTCCGGCCCATCATTTTGGACATCACAGTACCCTAAAGGCCTGGCGAAACAGCAGAACAAAGATGCCACAGAGAAAATTCCTTATTTTTCAACACAAAATTCCCTTTCGGGCCATTTTTAGGCTTCAAAACCCCGAGTGTTGAAAATCTGTAAGGAAACATGGCTTCAAAAAGCGTTAGTTCCGTCCGACCCATCATTTTACAGATGGCAGCACCATAGAGGGTCAGCCAAACAAGAGAACAAAGATTCCACAGAGAAAATTCCCCGTTTTTCCATAGAACATTACCATTCGGGACATTTTTTGGCTGAAAACCCCATTAGTTCGAAATATGTTGGAAAACATGGCTTCCGAAAGCATTAGTTCGGTCCGACCCATCATTTTGGACATCACACCACCCCGAAGGCCCCGTGAAACAAGAGAATGAAGATTCCACAAAGAAAATTCCCTGTTTTTCCATAGAAAATTACCATTCCGCGCTTTTTTTGGAGGATAAACCCCAACAGTTTGAAATCTGGTGGGAAACATGACTTCCAAAAGCATTAGTTTAGTATGACCCATCATTTTGGACATCACAGCACCCTGAAACCCCGGCGAAACAAGAGAACGAAGATTCCACAGTGAAAATTCCATGTTTTTCAATAGAAAATTCCCTTTCTGGGCATTTATTGGCTGACAAACCCTGACAGTTCGAAATCTGTTGGTAAACATGACTTCCAAAAGCATTAGTTTAGTCCAACCCATCATTTTGGACATCACAGCACCCTGAAGGCCCGGCAAAACAAGAGAAGAAAGATTGTACAGTGAAAATTCCCTTTTTTTCCATAGAAAATTACCATTCGGTCCATTTTTTGGCTGAAAAACCACAAAAGTTTGAAATCTGTTAGGAAACGTGACTTCCAAAAGCATTAGTTTAGTCGGACCCATCATTTTGGACATCATAGCACCCTGAAGGCACGAAGAAATAAGAAACCGAAGATTCCAAAGAGAAAATTCCCTGTTTTTCCATTGAAAATTTCCTTTCGGGCCTTTTTTGGCTGACAAATCCCGATAGTTTCAAATCTATTGGGAAACATGGCTTCCAAAAGCATTATTTCAGTCCGACCCATCAATTTGGACATCACAGCAACATGAAGGCCCGGTGAAACAAGAGAAGGAAGATTCCACAGAGAAAATTCCCTGTTTTTCCATAGAAAATTACCATTCGGGGCTTTTTTTGGATGATAAACCCCAACAGTTTGAAATCTGGTGGGAAACATGACTTCCAAAAGCATTAGTTTAGTATGACCCATCATTTTGGACATCACGGCACCCTGAAGACCCGGCGAAACAAGAGAACGAAGATTCCACAGTGAAAATTCCATATTTTTCCATAGAAAATTCCCCTTCGGGCCATTTATTGACTGACAAACCCCGACAGTTTGAAATTTGTTGGGAAACATAGCATCCAAAAGCATTAGTTAAGTCTGACCCATCATTTTGGACATCACAGCACCCTGAAGGCCCGGCAAAACTAGAGAACGAAGATTCCACGACGAAAATTCCCTTTTTTTCCATAGAAAATTCCCTTTCGGGCCATATTTTGGCTGACCAACACCGATAGGTTAAAATCTATTGGGAAACATGACTTCCAAAAGCATTAGTTCAGTCCTACCCATCATTTTGGACATCACAGCACCCTGAAAGCTTGGCGAAACAGGAGAACAATGATATCACAGAGAAAATTCCTTATTTTTCCATACAAAATTCCCTTTCGGGCCATTTTTAGGCTTAAAAACCCTGAGAGCTGGAAATCTATAGGGAAACATGGCTTCAAAAAGCGTTAGTTCCGTCCGACCCATCATTTTACAGATGGCCGCACCCTAGAGGGCCAGCCAGACAAGAGAACAACGATTCCACAGAGAAAATTCCATGTTTTTCCATACAAAATTACCATTCTTGACGTTTTTTGGCTGAAAACCCCATTAGTTCGAAATATATAGGAAAACATGGCTTCCAAAAGCATTAGTTAAGTCCGACCCATCATTTTGGACATCACAGCACCCTGAAGGCCTGGCAAAACTAGAGAACGAAGATTCCACGACGAAAATTCCCTGTTTTTCCATAGAAAATTCCCTTTCGGGCCATATTTTCGGTGACCAACACCGATAGGTTAAAATCTATTGGGAAAAAGGGCTTCCAAAAGCATTAGTTCAGTCCTACCCATCATTTTGGACATCACAGCACCCTGAAGGCTTGGCAAAACAGGAGAACAATGATACCACAGAGAAAATTCCTTATTTTTCAAAACAAAATTCCCTTTCGGGCCATTTTTAGGCTTAAAAACCAAGAAAGTCGGAAATCTGTAGGGAAACATGGCTTCAAAAAGCGTTAGTTCCGTCCGACCCATCATTTTACAGATGGCAGCACCCTAGAGGGCCAGCCAAACAAGAGAAGAACGATTCCATAGAGAAAATTCCATGTTTTTCCATAGAAAATTACCATTCGGGACGTTTTTTTGCTGAAAACCCCATTAGTTCGAAATATGTTGGAAAACATGGCTTCCAAAAGCATTAGTTAAGTCCGACCCATCATTTTGGACATCACAGCACCCTGAAGGCCTGGCAAAACTAGAGAACGAAGATTCCACGATGAAAATTCCATGTTTTTCCATAGAAAATTCCCTTTCGGGCCATTTTTTGGCTGACAAACCCCGATATGTCAAAATCTGTTGGGAAACATGGCTTCCAAAAGCATTAGTTCAGTCCGGCCCATCATTTTGGACATCACAGTACCCTAAAGGCTTGGCGAAACAGCAGAACAAAGATGCCACAGAGAAAATTCCTTATTTTTCAACACAAAATTCCCTTTCGGGCCATTTTTAGGCTTCAAAACCCCGAGTGTTGAAAATCTGTAAGGAAACATGGCTTCAAAAAGCGTTAGTTCCGTCCGACCCATCATTTTACAGATGGCAGCACCATAGAGGGTCAGCCAAACAAGAGAACAAAGATTCCACAGAGAAAATTCCCCGTTTTTCCATAGAACATTACCATTCGGGACATTTTTTGGCTGAAAACCCCATTAGTTCGAAATATGTTGGAAAACATGGCTTCCGAAAGCATTAGTTCGGTCCGACCCATCATTTTGGACATCACACCACCCCGAAGGCCCCGTGAAACAAGAGAATGAAGATTCCACAAAGAAAATTCCCTGTTTTTCCATAGAAAATTACCATTCCGCGCTTTTTTTGGAGGATAAACCCCAACAGTTTGAAATCTGGTGGGAAACATGACTTCCAAAAGCATTAGTTTAGTATGACCCATCATTTTGGACATCACAGCACCCTGAAGCCCCGGCGAAACAAGAGAACGAAGATTCCACAGTGAAAATTCCATGTTTTTCAATAGAAAATTCCCTTTCTGGGCATTTATTGGCTGACAAACCCTGACAGTTCGAAATCTGTTGGTAAACATGACTTCCAAAAGCATTAGTTTAGTCCAACCCATCATTTTGGACATCACAGCACCCTGAAGGCCCGGCAAAACAAGAGAAGAAAGATTGTACAGTGAAAATTCCCTTTTTTTCCATAGAAAATTACCATTCGGTCCATTTTTTGGCTGAAAAACCACAAAAGTTTGAAATCTGTTAGGAAACGTGACTTCCAAAAGCATTAGTTTAGTCGGACCCATCATTTTGGACATCACAGCACCCTGAAGGCACGAAGAAATAAGAAACCGAAGATTCCAAAGAGAAAATTCCCTGTTTTTCCATTGAAAATTTCCTTTCGGGCCTTTTTTGGCTGACAAATCCCGATAGTTTCAAATCTATTGGGAAACATGGCTTCCAAAAGCATTATTTCAGTCCGACCCATCAATTTGGACATCACAGCAACATGAAGGCCCGGTGAAACAAGAGAAGGAAGATTCCACAGAGAAAATTCCCTGTTTTTCCATAGAAAATTACCATTCGGGGCTTTTTTTGGATGATAAACCCCAACAGTTTGAAATCTGGTGGGAAACATGACTTCCAAAAGCATTAGTTTAGTATGACCCATCATTTTGGACATCACGGCACCCTGAAGACCCGGCGAAACAAGAGAACGAAGATTCCACAGTGAAAATTCCATATTTTTCCATAGAAAATTCCCTTTCGGGCCATTTTTTTGCTGACAAATTCCGATACTTTCAAGTATGTTGCGAAACATGGCTTCCAAAATCATTAGTTCAATCCGACCAATCATTTTGGACATCACAGCACCGTGAAGACCCGGCGAAACAAGAGAAGGAACATTTCGTAGAGAAAATTCTCTGTTTTTCCATAGAAAATTCACATCCGGGCCATTTTTTGGCTGAACAACTGCGACAATTGGAAATCTGTTGGGAATCATGGCTTCCAAAAGCTTTAGTTCCGTCGGACCCATCATTTTGCAAATCACAGCACCCTGAAGGCCAGGCGAAACAAGAGAACGACGATTCCACAGAGAAAATTTCCTATTTTTTTCTTAGAAAATTCCCATTTCATTATTGAAAAACCCCAACAGTTGGAAATTTGTTGGGAAACATGGCTTCCAAAAGCATTAGTTCAGTTCCACCCATCATTTTGGACATCACAGCACCCTGAAGGCCCGGCAAAACAAGTGAACGAAAATTCCACAAAGAAAATTCCCTATTTTTCTATAGAAAATTCCATTTCGGGCCATTTTTTTGGCTGAAAAACCACAACAATTGGAAATTTGTAGCGAAACATGGCTTGAAAAAGAGTTATTTCCGTTTGACCCATCATTTTGTAGGTGACAGCACCCTAAAGGCCAGGCGAAACAAGAGAACAAAGATTCCACAGAGAAAATTCCTTGTTTTTCCATAGAAAATTCCCATTCGGTCCTTTTTTTAGCTGAAAAACCCCAAAAGTTTGAAATCTATTAGGAAACGTGACTTCCAAAAGCAATAGTTTAGTCTGACCCATCATTTTGGACATCACAGCACCCTGAAGGCCCGGAGAAATAAGAGAACGAAGATTTCAAAGAGAAAATTCCCTGTTTTTCCATTGAAAATTGCCTTTTGGGCCTTTTTTGGCTGACAAATCCCGATAGTTTCAAATCTGTTGGGAAACATGGCTTCCAAAAGCATTAGGTCAGTCCGACCCATCATTTTGGACATCACAACACCATGAAGGCCCGGTGAAATAAGAGAAGGAAGATTTCACATAGAAAATTCTCTCTTTTTCCATAGAAAATTCCCTTTCGTTCCATTTTTTGGCTGAAAACCGTGACAGTTGGAAATCTGTTGGGAAATATGGCTTTCGAAAGCTTTAGTTCCATCCAACCCATCATTTTACAAATCACAGCACCCTGAAGGCCCGGCAAAACAAGAGAATGAAGATTCCAAAGATAAAATTTCTTATTTTTCTTAAAAATTCCTATTTCGGCTATTTTTTTGTTGAAAAACCCTATCCGTTGGAAATTTGTTGGGAAACATGGCTTCCAAATGCATTAGTTCAATCCCATCCATCATTTTGGACATCACAGCATCCTAAAGGCCTGGCGAAACAAGAGAACGAAGATTCCACAGACAAAATTCCCAGTTTTTCGACAGAAAATTACATTTCTGACAATTTTTGTCTGACAAACCCCGACAGTTCGAAATCTGTTGGGAAACATGGCTTCCAAAAGCATTAGTTCAGTCCCTCCCATCATTTTGGACATCACAGCACCTTGAAGGCCCGGAGAAACAAGAGAATGAAGATTCCACAAAGAAAATTTCCTGTTTTTTCATAGAAAATTCCCATTTCGGCCATTTTTTGGTTTGAAAAACCCCGACAGTGGAAAATCTGTTGGGAAACAAGGCTTCCAAAAGCACTAGTTTAGTTTGACCTGTCATTTTGGACATCACAGCACCCTGAAGGCCTAGCGAAACGAGAGAACAAAGATTCAACAGTGAAAATTCCCTTTTTTTCCATAGAATATTCCCTTTTGGGCCATTTTTTGGTTGAAAAACCCCCACAGTTGGAAATCTGTAGGGAAACATGGATTCAAAAAGCATTAGTTCCATCTGACCCATTATTTTGCAGATGACGGCACTCTAAACGCCCAACGAAACAAGAGAACAAAGATTCCACAGAGAAAATTTCCTGTTTTTACATAGAAAATTACCATTGGGCCATTTTTTGGATGAAAACCCCAACAGTTTGAAATCTGGTAGGAAACATGACTTCCAAATGCATTAGTTCAGTATGACCCATCATTTTGGACATCACAGCACCCTGAAGGCCCAGAAAAACAAGAAAACGAAGATTCCACCGAGAAAATTCCCTGTTTTTTCATAAAAAATTCCCATTTCGGCCATTTTTTGGTTTGAAAAACCCTGACGATGGGAAATCTGTTGGGAAACAAGACTTCCAAAAGCGTTAGTTTGGTATGACCCGTCATTTTGGACATCACAGCACCCTGAAGGCCTAGCGAAACAAGAGAACAAAGATTCCACAGAGAAAGTTCCCTGTTTTTCCATAGAAAATTTCCTTTCGAGCCATTTTTTGGTTGAAAAACCCCCAAAGTTGGAAATCTGTTGGGAAAAATGGATTCAAAAAGCGTTAGTTCCATCTGACCCATGAATTTGTAGATGACGGCACCCTAAACGCCCAGTGAAACAAGAGGACAAAGATTCCACAGAGAAAATTCCCTGTTTCTCCATAGAAAATTACCATTCGAGCCATTTTTTGGATGATAAACCCCAACAGTTTGAAATCTGGTGGGAAACATGACTTCCAAAAGCATTAGTTTAGTCTGACACATCATTTTGGACATCACAGCACCCCGAAGGCCTGGTGAAACAAGAGAACGAAGATTCCATAAAGAAAATTCCCTGTTTTTCCATAGAAAATTACCATGCAGGGCTTTTTTTGGATGATAAACCCCAACAGTTTGAAATCTGGTGGGAAACATGACTTCCAAAAGCATTAGTTTAGTATGACCCATCATTTTGGACATCACAGCACAATGAAGGCCCTGCGAAATAAGAGAACGAAGATTCCACAAATAAAATTCCCTGTTTTTTCATAGAAAATTCCTTTTTGGGCCATTTTTTGGCTGAAAAACCCCGACTGTTGAAAATCTGTTAAGAAACATTGCTTGCAAAAGCATTAGTTCCGTGCTACTCATCATATTGGACATCACAGCACCCCAAAGGCAAGGTGAAACAAGAGAACGAAGATTCGAAAGAGAAAATTCCCTGTTTTCCCTTCGAAAATTCTCTTTTGGGCCATTTTTTGGCTGAAAAACCTTGACAGTTGGAAATCTGTTAGGAAACATGGCTTCCAAAAGCCTCAGTTCAGACTGACTCATCATTTTATACATCACAGTACCCAGAAGGCCCTGCGAAACAATACAATGAAGATGCCACAGAGATAATTCCCTGTTTTTCCATTGAAAATTCCCTTTCCAGCCTTTTTATGGCAGAAAAATGCCGGCAATTGGAAATCTCTTAGGAAACATTACTTCCAAAAGCATTGGTTCTGTCCGACCCATCATTTTGGACATCACGGCACCTTGAAGGCCTGGCGAAACAAGAGAACGAACATTCCACAGAGAAAATTCCGTGTTTTTGCCTAGAAAATAACCATTCGGGACATTTTTTGGTTGAAAAACCCCATTAGTTTGAAATATGTTGGAAAACATGGAATCCAAAAGCATTAGTTCAGTCCGACCCATCATTTTGGACATCACAGCACAATGAAGGCCCTGCAAAATAAGAGAACGAAGATTCCACAAAGAAAATTCCCTATTTTTCCATAGAAAATTCCGTTTTTGGCCATTTTTTTTGCTGAAAAACCCCGATTGTTGGAAATCTATTAAGAAACATTGCTTCCAAAAGCATTAGTTCCATGCAACTCATCATTTTGGACATCACAGCACCCCAAATGCATGACGAAACAAGAGAATGAAGATTCGAAAGAGAAAATTCTCTGTTTTCCCTTCGAAAATTCTCTTTTGGGCCATTTCATGGCTGAAAAACCTCGTTAGTTGCAAATCTGTTGAGAAACATGGCTTCCAAAAGCCTCAGTTCAGACTGACTCATCATTTTATATATCACAATACCCAGAAGGCCTTGCGAAACAATACAATGAAGATGCCACAGAGATAATTCCCTACTTTTCCATGGAAAATTCCCTTTCAAGCCATTTTTTGGCAGAAAAATGCCGACAATTGGAAATCTCTTGGGAAACATTGCTTCCAAAAGCATTGGTTTAGTCCAACCCATCATTTTGGAGATCACAGCACCTTGAAGGCCTGGCGAAACAAGAGAACGAACATTCCACAAAGAAAATTCCGTGTTTTTCCATAGAAAATTCCATTTCTAACCATTTTTTAGCTGAAACAACCCAACAGTCGGAAATCTGTTGGGAAACATGGCTTCCAAAAGCCTTAGTTCAATCCCACCCATCATTTTGGACATCACAGCACCCTAAAGGCTCGGCGAAACAAGAGAACAAAGATTCCACAGAGAAAATTCCCTGTTTTTCCATAAAAAATTCCCTTCCGGGCCATTTTTTGGCTAGAAAAACCCTAACAGTTGGAAATCTGTTGGAAAACATGGCTTCCAAAAGCATTAGTTCAGTCCGACCCATCATTTTCGACATCACAACACCATGATGGCCCGGCGAAACAAGAGAACGAAGATTCCACAGAGAAAACTCCATGTTTTTCAAAAGAAAATTCCCTTTCAAGATATTTTTTGGCTGAAAGACCCCAACAGTTGGAAATCTGTTGGGAAACAAGGCTTCAAAAAGCTTTTGTTCAATCTGAACCATCATTTTGGACATCACAGCACCATGAAGGCCTGGCAAAACAAGCGAACGAAGATTTCACAGAGAAAAATTCCCTGTTTTTCCATAGAAAATTCCCTGTTTTTGCATAGAAAATAACCTCTCAGGCCATTTTTTGGCTAAAAAAACCCCAACAGTTTGAAAACTGTTGGGAAACATGACTTCCAAAAGCATTAGTTTAGTCTGATCCATCATTTTGGACATCACAGTACCCTAAAGGCCCGGCAAAACTGGAGAACGAAGATTCTAGAGCAAAAATTCCCTTTTTTTTCCATAGAAAATTCCCTTTCGGGCCATTTTTTGGCTGACAAACCCCGACAGTTCGAAATATGTTGGTAAACATGGCTTCCAAAAGCATTGGTTCAGTCCAACCCATCATTTTGGACATCACAACACCCTGAAGGCCTGGCGAAACATGAAGACGAAGATTCCACAGAGAAAATTCCCCGTTTTTTCTTAGAAAATTCCCATTTCGGCCATTTTTTTATTCAAAAACCCTGATTGTTGGAAATCTGTTTGGGAAACATAGCTTCCAGAAGCATTAGTTCAATCTGACACATCATTTTGGACATCACAGCATTAGTTCAATCTGACCCATCATAGCGGTAATTTTTTTGGCTGAAAAAACCCCAACAATTTGACATCTATTGGGAAAAATGACTTACAAAAGCATTAGTTTAGTCTGACCCATCATTTTGGACATCACAGCATCCTAAAGGCTCGGCAAAATACGAGAACAAAGGTTCCAAATAAAAAAATTCCCTGTTTTTCAATAGAAAATTGCATTTCGGGCCATTTTTTGGCTGACAAACCACGATAGTTTGAAATATGTTGCGAAACATGGCTTCCAAAAGCATTAGTTCAGTCCCACCCATCATTTTGGACATCATAGCACCCTGAAGGCTTGGCGAAACAAGAGAACGAAGATTCCACACCGAAAATTCCCTGTTTTTCCATAGAAAATTCCCTTTCGGGCCATTTTTTGGCTGACAAACCCCGACAATTCGAAATCTGTTCAGAAACATGGCTTCCAAAAGCATTAGTTCAGTCCGACCCATCATTTTAGACATCACAGCACCTTGAAGACCCGGCGAAACAACAAAACAGGGATTCCACTGAGAAAATTCCCTGTTTTTTCATATAAAATTCCCATTCGGGCCATTTTTTGGCTGAAAAACCCTGACAGTTGGAAATCTGTTGGGACACATGGCTTCCAAAAGCATTAGTTCAATTCAACTCATGTTTTTGGAAAGCACAGCACCATGAAGGCCCGGCGAAACAAGAGAAGGAAGATTTAACAGAGAAAATTCCCTGTTTTTCCATTGAAAATCCTCTTTCAGGCCTTTTTTTGGTTGAAAAACCACGACAGTTGGAAATCTGTTGGGAAACATGGCTTCCAAAAGCTTTAGTTCCATCCGACCCATCATTTAGAAAATCACAAAACCCTAAAAGCCTGCTGAAACAAGAGAACGAAGATTCCATAGAGAAAATTCCTTGTTTTTTCCATAGAATATTCCCTTTCGGGCCTTTTTTTGGCTTACAAACCCCGATAGTTCGAAATCTGTTGGGAAACATGGCTTCCAAAAGCATTAGTTTAGTCCAACCCATCATTTTGGACATCACAGCACCCTGAAAGCCTGGCAAAACAAGAGAACAAAGATTGTACGGCGAAAATTTCCTGTTTTCCATAGAAAATTCCCTTTCATGCAATTTTTTTGGCTTACAAACCCCGACAGTTTGAAATCTATTGGGAAACATGGCTTCCAAAAGCATAAGTTTAGTCTGATCCATCATTTTGGACATCACAGTACCCTAAAGGCCCGGCAAAACAGGAGAACGAAGATTCTACAGCGAAAATTCCATTTTTTTCCATAGAAAATTCCCTTTCAGGCCATTTTTTTGGCTTATAAACCCCGACAGTTCGAAATCTATTGGGAAACATGGCTTCCAAAAGCATTATTTTAGTCCGACCCATCATTTTCGACATCACAGCACCTTAAAGGCCCAGCAAAACAAGAGAACAAAGATTCCGTAGAGAAAATTCCCCGTTTTTTCTTAGGAATTTCCCTTTTGGACCATTTTTTTAGCTGAAAAACCCTGACAGTCGGAAATCTATGGGGAAACATGGCTTCAAAAAGCGTTGTTTCCGTCCGACCCATCATTTTGCAGATGATAGCACCCTAAAGGCCTGGCGAAACAGGAGAACAAATATTCTACAAAGAAAATTCCCTGTTTTTCCATAGAAAATTACCATTCGGGCATTTCTTGGCTAAAAAAACCCCAACAGATTGAAATCTATTGGCAAACATGACTTCCAAAAGCATTAGTTTAGTCCGACCCATAATTTTGGACATCATAGCACCCTAAAGGCCCGGTGAACTAAGAGAACGAAGATTCCAAAAAGAAAATTCCCTGTCTTTCCATAGAAAATTGCATTTCGAGCCATCTTTTGGCTAACAAACCCCGTTGTTTGAAATATGTTGGGAAACATGGCTTCCGAAAGCATTAGTTCAGTCCGACCCATCACTTTGGACGTCAGAGCACCCTGAAGGCCTGGAAAAACAAGAGAATGAAGATTCCACAATGGAAATTCCCTGTTTTTCCATAGAAAATTCCATTTCCAACCATTTTTTCGCTACCAAACACCGACAGTTCGAAATCTATTGGGAAACATGGCTTCCAAAAGCATTAGTTCTGTCCGACTCATCATTTTGGACATCACAGCAGCCTAAAGGCCCGGCGAAAGAAGAGAACAAAGATTCCACAGAGAAAATTCCCTTTTTTTACAAAGAAAATTCCCTTCCATACCATATTTTGGCTTAAAAACCCCGACAGTTGGAAATCTGTTAGGACACATGGCTTCCAAAAGCATTAGTTCAGTCTGACCCATCCATAGAAAATTACCATTCGGGCTATTTTTTGGCTGAAAAGCCCCAACAGTTTGAAATATGGTGGGAAACATGACTTCCAAAATCTATTGGTGAGAAAATTCCCTGTTTTTCCATAGAGAATTGCCTTTCGGGCCATTTTTTGGTTGACAAATTCCAATACTTTCAAATATGTTGCGAAACATGGCTTCCAAAAGCATTAGTCAAGTCCGACTAATCATTTTGGACATCACAGCACCATGAAGGCCCGGCAAAACAAGAGAATGAGGATTTCACAGACAAAATTCTCTGTTTTTCCATAGAAAATTTGCTTTTGGGCCATTTTTTGGCTGAACAACTGCGACAATTGGAAATCTGTTGGGAATCATGGCTTCCAAAAGCTTTAGTTCCATTGGACCCATCATTTTGCAAATCACAACACCCTGAAGGCCCCCGGCAAAACAAGAGAACGAAGATTCCTCAGAGAAAATTTCCTATTTTTTCTTAGAAAATTCCCATTTCAGCCATTTTTTTATTGAAAAACCCCGACAGTTAGAAATTTGTTGGGAAACATGGCTTTCAAAAGCATTAGTTCAGTACCACCCATCATTTTGGACATCACAGCACCCTGATGGCCCGGCAAAACAAGTGAACGAAGATTCCACAGAGAAAATTCCCTGTTTTTCCATAGAAAATTCCCTTTCGGGCCCTTTTTTTGGCTGAAAAACCACAACAGTTGGAAATTTGTAGGGAAACATGGCTTCAGAAAGAGTTATTTCCGTCCGACCCATCATTTTGTAGGTGACAGCACCCTAAAGGTCTGGCGAAACAAGAGAACAAAGATTCCACAGAGAAAATTCCCTGTTTTTCCATAGAAACTTACCATTCGGACCATTTTTTGGCTGAAAAACCCCAAATGTTTGAAATCTGTTAAGAAACGTGACTTCCAAAAGCATTAGTTTAGTCCGACCCATCATTTTGGACATCACAGCGCCCTGAAGGCCTGGAGAAATAAGAGAACGAAGATTCCAAAGAGAAAATTCCCTGTTTTTCCATTGAAAATTACCTTTCAGGCCTTTTTTGGCTGACAAATCCCGACAGTTCAGTCCGACACATCATTTTGGACATCACAGCACCATGAAGGCCCGGTGAAACAAGAGAATGAAGATTTTACATAGAAAATTCTCTCTTTTTCCATAGAAAATTCCCTTTCGGACCATTTTTTTTGGCTGAAAAACCGCGACAGTTGGAAATCTGTTGGGAAACATGGCTTCCAAAAGATTTAGTTCCATTCGAACCATCATTTTACAAATCACAACACCCTGAAGGCACGGCGAAACAAGAGAATGAAGATTCCGCTGAGAAAATTTCTTATTTTTTCTTAGAAAATTCCTATTTCGGCCATTTTTTTGTTGAAAAACCCTAACAGTTGGAAATTTGTTGGGAAACATGGCTTCCAAATGCATTAGTTCAATCCCATCCATCATTTTGGACATCACAGCACCCTAAAGGCTCGGCGAAACAAGGGAACGAAGATTGCACAAAGAAAATTCCCTATTTTTCCATCGAAAATTCCCTTTCCGACCATTTTTTTACTGAAAAACCCCCGACAGTTGGAAATCTGTTTGAAAATATGGCTTTCCAAGGCTTTAGTTCTGTCTGACCCATCATTTTGCAAAACACAGTACCCCGAAAGCCCGGCGAAACCAAAGAACGAAGATTCTACAGAGAAAATTCCCCATTTTTCCCTAGAAAATTCCCTTTCGGACCATTTTTTGCCTGAAAAACCCTGACAATTGGAAATCTGTCGGGAAACATGGCTTCCAAAAGCGTTAGTTCCGTCTGACCCATCATTTTGTAGATCACAGCACCCTAAATGCCTGAAGAAATAAGAGATCGAAGATTCTATAGAGAAACGCCCCTGTTTTTCCATCGAAAATTCTCTTTCAGGCCATTTTTTGGCTTAAAAAACCCCGACAATTGGAAATCTATTGGGAAACATGGCTTCCAAAAGCATTAGTTCAGTACGACCCATAATTTTGGACATCACAGCACCCTGAAAGCCCGGCGAAACAAGAGAACGAAGATTCCACAGAAAATATTCCCTGTTTTGCCATGGAAATTTCCCTTTACGGCCATTTTTTGGCTGAAAAACACCGACAGTTGGAAATCTGTTCGGAAACATGGCTTCGAAAAAAGTTACTTTCGTCCGACCCATCATTTTGCAGATTTCAGCACCCTGAAGGCCTGGCAAAACAAGAGAACGATGATTCCACAGTAAAAATTCCCTGTTTTTTCCATAGAAAATTCCCTTTCCGGCCATTTTTTGGCTAAGAAACCCCGACAGTTGGAAATCTGTGAGGGAATATGGCTTCCAAAATCTTTAGTGCCGTCTGACCCGTCATTTTGCAGAACATAGTTCCCCGAAGGCCCGGCGAAACCAGAGAACGAAGATTCCATAGAGAAAATTCCCTATTTTTCCATAGATAAATCCCTTTCGAACCAGTTTTTGGCTGAAAACCCTGACAGTTGGAAATCTATCGGGAAACATGGCTTCCAAAAGCGTTATTTCCGTCGAACCAATCATTTTGTAGATCACAGGACCCTGAATGCCCGACGAAACAAGAGAACGATGATTCTATAGAGAAATTTCCCTGTTTTTCCATTGAAAATTCCCTTTCAGGCCATTTTTTGGCTGAAAAACCCCGACAATTGAAAATCTATTGGAAAACATGGCTTCCAAAAGCATTAGTTCAGTCCGACCCATCATTTTAGACATCATAGCACCCTGAAGGCCCGGCAAAACAAGAGAACGAAGATTCCACAGAGAATATTCCCTGTTTTTCCATGGAAAATTCATTTTCCGGCCATTTTTTTTGCTGAAAATCACCAACAGTTGGAAATCTGTTGGGAAACATGGCTTCCAAAAGTGTTAGTTCCGTCCGACCCATCATTTTGCAAATCACAGCATCCTGAATGCCCGGTGAAACAAGAGAACGAAGATTTCACAGAGAAAATTCCCTATTTTTCCCTCGAAAATTCCCTTTCAGGCCTTTTTTTGTCTGAAAAACCCCCGACAGTTGGAAATCTGTTCGGAAACATGGCTTCCAAAAGCATTAATTCAGTCTGACCCATCATTTTTGACATCGCAGCACACTGAAGGCCCGGCGAAACAAGAGAACAAAGATTGCACAAAGAACATTCCCTTCCAGGCCATTTTTTCACTGAACAAACTCTGACAGTTGGAAATTTGTTGGGAAACATGGCTTTCAAAAGCGTTAGTTCAGACCGATCCATCATTTTGGACATCACAGCACGCTAAAGGCCAGCAGAAACAAGAGAATGAATTTTCCACATAGAAAATTCCCTATTTTTCCATAGAAAATTCCCTTTCGAACCAT